>OX940975.1:82008838-82048914 GCA_954871275.1 Leptopterna dolabrata | reverse complement strand
TACCTACCTAATTTGTGTTTTTGGGGGCCAAAATTGGTGGAAACCATCAGAAATAGCTATTTCAATTATTTCACATGAAACAAACAATAAATGTACAGCCAACATTTCTGTAGAATAATAAACCCCATGTGACAAGGACTTTGCAGCGTTTTTACATCGCTGTGCGCTGTTGACGCGGAACACTACACAACGCAACTGTCTCGTCTCTGCCCAGCTGAAATGTAAGCACCCACTCCTCGCCCCATCGAAGTAGCTCGGCCGAGTACTCCACCGGCTACTCGGCCGAGTACTCCACCGACTACTCGGCCGAGCTACTCGGTAGGCTACCGATCCTCGGACGAGCGAAGGAGAGACGCGTACTTCCTTTACCGCTCCGACGACCGGTTAGTGGGAGCCGTTGAGGCAGCGTACGTATCTCAGTCATCCTCAGTAGCACGTCCGTAAAAGGTGGTCTGTAGATGGTTACGTACCCTATACGGACGATGACGGAGAGACGTGCACTGCCTCGACGTCTCCGTTAACCGGTTGAGGGGGAGGTGAAGGTAGTACGCGTCTCTCCATTGCTCGTTCATAAAGGGCCCGTGTGTTTCTATGGGGGCATCCTCAACGGAAAGGCAATGGAGGGTTGTGCCTGTCCGTTAACCATCCGCCGTGATTCCCTACAATCACGGATCATTGAAGGAAGGGCACGGAAGCATTAAGGACAGTGATGGGTGGGCTAGAGAAAACCTAGGGAGAGTCCAGGGATATTCACGGGAAAATCATGGATGGGCTACGGGGAGGCGATCGAGTGTTAAGCTGCACCCACACTACGCTGACGTGACGTGGGAACACGTCACGTCAGGCTCCGTGGGACCACGTCAGATGTGGATCTGTGTTCACATTGCTCTGACGCGTGAGGTGGTCTGCCTGGCCCTCCTTCGCACGGAACCCTTTTCAGTTGCTTCGGAACCTCCGACCATGAGTTTTCTTCGTGTTGTAGAAATGTTAGACGAAGAGTAAGAGAGAGAGAGAGAGAGAGAGAGAGAGAAATGATTTATTCATTCAGAATTACAATGCTACACAAATTAAAATTGAAATACACTTGAATAAAGTAGCCCGTCGGTAGGCATTGCCTGTATTGACGGACTAGAGTTTCGTATTAAAAAAATAATAATGATTTAAAAAAAAAATACGTAAAGCAACACTCTTCTCCAAGTGAAATGAACAAATTAAATCACTCTATAAATTGCACTTTGGCTGAAATTTAAAAGAAGAAAAAAAAAAAATTTCATAAATACAATTCTTCATTGGTTAGAATTTAATTGTAAATACTACTTAACATGTTTTCAGCATTCTCTGAACCTAAGTCTAATATCCAGGTAAATAAAAGTCTCTTGTAGTAAGCACGAGTTATAACAATACATGGATCCCTAAGATGATCCGGCAGTCTATTATAGAGTAAGTAAATTAAATAATGCGGGCTTCTTGTGGTGAGGGTCAGATTTATTCTAGGGTTAACAACGTTTTGAAGGAACTGGAATCTTGTTGAATGGGGATGAGAGGATGTTTTATTGATGAAGAAGAAATTGCTGCTATTGCTGCTGCAGCTAGCTGTTTGGAAAGAGATTGGGTTCATCCCATTAACTTGGATAGGGAGGAGTGCGGAGAGTTTCATACGTTGATGCCTAAATTGATAGAAGATGAAGAAAGATTTTTCATGTACTACAGAATGTCAAAGGAGGAATTTTACAATTTATTACGTCTGATCGGTTCGAAAATCGAGAAACGGTGCACACAGCTGAGGGAGAGCATTTCAGCTGAAATTCGGCTTGCAGTATGCTCCTCCATCGCCGAGAAAAAATTGAAACCACAACAAAAATAATAAACCAAGAGCGCCTAGACCTTCGGACGCCTTCCCACGTCTGACGAAAATCTAGAACTTTTGATTTGCTCCTGACGCGTCAGAAGGGGTGGTGAGTGAGTATGCGTCAACCAGCGCGCTCCCACGTCACGTCAGAGAAATGTGAACGCTCAATTCAAAACTATCCATTTGTTTTTTGCACCTGACGCATTAACGCGAGGGCTGACGTGTTCCCACGTCACGTCAGCGTAGTGTGGGTGCAGCTTTACGGGTTAGTCAAGGGTGGAGCTATGACGACCCGTACAAACACCCACGGGCGTGCGATGGAACGTTGAAGGATTAACCAACGGAAATCACTACACCTATACGGGGATTTTCGGGGTACTCCCGTGAAAATGATCATCAGTTGATTTTGCCGAAATAGTACATCACGGAAACCACGGGTGTTTCCGTTGACGATCCTTCGACAAGCGGGTTACGGATAAATTTATAGAGTGCATCCGTAACCGCATAATATTTACGGATGCACAACATCTGAGGGTGATTCCGTGAACTATCATTTAATGCCAATCTACGGGGGCGCTACCGTTGTTTTTTTTTTTAAAGGAAAACGCTCCTTTTGGTTTATTATTCTGTGAATAATACACCTATGTATTCGCTCAGGAAAAAATTTTTATAACACCCCCTCAAAATTTTTTCTTTTCCGTTTCAAGGTGCGTAGATTCCAAAAATGCAATGTCCGTCCGCCGTCCACCGTATCACCTGTATCGGCTTCATTTTCGGTCTAAAAAAATCGTTCTTTCGCACACATGCTCCATTTGGGCCCTAGTTGTGTCCCGAAACTTTGCAGCCCGATCGGAATATACCCAGGGGTCTTATGGGTGAAAATGTGTACAAAAATAGGTACTTTTTGTGTTTTAGTAAAATGTTAGTAAAATGAGCTTTTGAGGTATCGTTTTCCATGTTTTTGGGGACGATAAGACCGAAAATGAAGTAGATTTTGACCAAGGAGTGGAAAATTGAGATTGTACCAGATGTTCAGCTCCCAAAATTGATTTTTTATGAGTCAAAAACCTGGGAAATCGTCTGAAATCACCATCAATTTGTAGAATAACACTAGGAAAAGTACCAACACGTGGATCAAGACGATTAAATGGCACTACCAATGATCAAAGATAATTTGAAAAAAAAAAGAAAAAAAAGGCAGCGTACCTAATTCAAGTTTTGGGGGCCAAAATTGGTGGAAACCACCAGAAACAGCTATCTCAATTATTTTACATGAAAGGAACAATAAATGAACAGCCAACATTTCTGTAGGTATATCCAATAGAATACTAAACCCATGTGACAAGGACTTTGCAGCGTTTTGGAATCTACGCACCTTGAAACGGAAAAGAAAAAATTTTGAGGGGGTGTTATAAAAATTATTTGCTGAGCGATTGCATAGGTGTATTATTCATAGAATAATAAACCAAAACACGGAAAACGATACCTCAAAACCTCTTGTTACTAACATGTTACTAAAACACAAAAACGCTGCAAAGTCCTTGTCACATGGGTTTATTATTCTACTGGACATACCTACAGAGATTTTGGCTGTTCATTAATTTTTGATTTCATGTAAAATAATTGAAATAGCTATTTCTGGTGGTTTCCACCAATTTTGGCCCCCAAAACTTAAATTAGGTAAGTACGCTCATTTTGGTTTATTATTCTGTGAATATGGATTCGCTCAGGAAAAAATTTTTATAACACCCCCTCAAAATTTTTTCTTTTCCGTTTCAAGGTGCGTAGATTCCAAAAATGCAATGTCCGTCCGCCGTCCACCGTACGCCGTCCGCCGTATCACGTGTGCAGGCCTCATTTTCGGTCTAAAAAAGTCGTTCTTTCGCACACATGCTCCATTTGGGCCCTAGTTGTGTCCCGAAACTTTTCAGCCCGATCGGAATATACCCAGGGGAGTTATGAGTGAAAATGTGTATAAAAATAGGTACTTTTTGTGTTTTAGTAACATGTTAGTAAAATGAGCTTTTGAGGTATCGTTTTTCATGTTTTTGGGGACGAGAAGACCGAATATGAAGTCGATTTTGACCGAAGAGTGGAAAATTGAGGTTGTACCAGATGTTCAGCTCCCAAAATTGATTTTTTATGAGTCATAACCTGGGAAACCGTCTGAAATCACCATCAATTTGTAGAATAACACTAGAAAAAGTATCAACAGGTGGATCAAGACGATTAAATGGTACTATCAATGATCAAAGATAATTTGAAAAAAAAGGAGCGTACCTAATTCGTGTTTTGGGGGCCAAAATTGGTGGAAACCACCAGAAATAGCTATTTCAATTATTTTATATGAAAGAAACAATAAATTTAACAGCCAACAAGAATCTCTAGAACTCCATTAGAATAATAAACCCATGTGACAAGGACTTTGCAGCGTTTTTGGAATCTACGCACCTTGAAACGTAAAAGAAAAAATTTTGAGGGGGTGTTATAAAAATTGTTTGCTGAGCGATTACATAGGTGTATTATTCACAGACCTTCTACCAGTCTACCATAGGACAACTACCTGCACACCGGCAGTCTGAATTTTGGGGTAGCCCGAAAAAATTAGCAAGAACTTTCTTGTGAGAAAACTGTCAATTAGGACATAGCCTTAACAGTCAGTGGTCGATCGAGCTCTCGGTCACTGGTACCAGTGGGTACACTGAAGCCGTTTGTGACAAAGTGGCGAAAGGCTGCCGCCAATGATCCAGGAGGAGGCAGCCGGAAAGGCACAAATGGGGAAGACGTTCTAGGTTAGGTACTACAGTTCACACTGTTACCATTGAGATATTTATCAGTATCCAATAAGTTTCAGTTTCGTCCTATCGTTCTACCATATTGTACATCGTTGTACATTGTAAATTGTACATAGTTGTATAACTTCTGATGGTTTGATTTCCAAAAAATTCCAGAAAATGGTTTCCAAAATATTTGTTGTTTTGGATATAATGAATAATTCTCGAAGTGTAAAAATATAGACGGCAAACAAAACTTATTTGCCAATGGGCAACCCAGGCGCCTAGTCTAGATGCTATAAAAGTTGTTTTTTTTAACATGGATATGTTTTTGCCCTGGGGGGTCATTCTAAAATTTGCGACCGAAAAAAATGCAACGCTGCAACCGATAAACAATTTGGAGATGTGCGTGTGTAGTTACCGACAATACCCAGCGAAACAATAATGAAATGAGCACAAACCATTTTATTGAACGAATTGGAAGGTAGCGATTGGAAGGTAGCACCTAAAAATGTGCCTTCTAATAATGAAATGATGATGATGATGTTGGAATTTGTTAGATCCGAATAGTGGTCGTCTACGTGAACGTTCTTACGAGAAGGTTCGTCAGGTGCACACTACTTGTGCAGCTACATAAAGTAAGTACCTAGTGAATGTCAGTTAGAATGTCGTCCACTGAACGCTCAAGACGTCTGCGTCAGCGTCGACGAGAAGAACAGGAGCGCGAGGAATTTAATCAATTTTTAATTCACACTCCTTTCAACTCAAGTACAACGGAGGATGAGAAATTTGAAGCACTTTTTTCATTTCTTCTAGAAAATTGTTGTCACTGACATGAAGTTGGATAACAAAACCAGGTTATTTAGTGCTGTCAAGAGTCAATCCGTCAATTGCCTGCCATTGTAGCGTTTGTTTTCTAATTTCTATGCCATTTCTATTACCATGAGTGATAACAATAATAACGAACCCAAAAAAAGGAAGGGGATCCAGCTTTCGAGGTGTCGAATGAAAATTTACTTGTACAGCTCGTAGCCAAATACTGCAGTGTTGAGTGCAAGGAAACTGTGAATATGCGACGAATTCAACTCTCTACTCAGAATTACTCTTCTACCTTTTACTTGAGAACTTCGTTACCGTAGGTACGGTTATATTTTTCAACCTACATACCCATTAGGACCTACAAAGCAATTCCTGTTTTTTTTTAAATTATTTACTACCAAATCATCGCCATACAGTGTGTTTTTGACTTTAAACTTTTATGATGTAAAATCGCCCGATTAGTTCTTAATCATGGTTAATGCTTATTCGAGTGTGGTGGAATCGAACAGTTCTGTTAACCATGATTAAGGAACGTAAATCGTGATTAGGATCGTCTAACAGTGATTAAAAATTGTGATGAATTTAAAATTCTCATCACGGTGGCGTGGAAGGAAGGTGAGTGAGTGAATTTAGGTAAAGGAGAAAAGGAGGAAAAGTCGCAGGCGGCTGTAGTCAACCGAACATCTACGACTTTTGGAGGAGAGAGAGGTGGTGTGGAAGGAAGGTGAGGAAAAGTCGCAGGCGGCTGTAGTCAACCGAACATCTACGACTTTGGAGGAGAGAGAGGTGGATGTGGGAATTTTACCTAGGCGGCTGTAGTCAACCGTTCATCTAGGTAAAGGAAAGGAGAGGAGAGGTCCCTTGTCTAGGCGGCTGTATTCAACCGATCATCTAGACAAGGAGGAGGAGAGAGGAGGTGAAATTCCCAGGCGGCTGTAGTCAACCGATCATCTGGGAGGTAAGGTAAGAGAGAGAAGAGAGAGCTGGTTAGAGGAAGTGTCGAATGAAGCTTGAGCGCCAGGATCCGGGGTTTTATAGTACTTGGGGGCCTCTCCCTCCAGCTCCTTGCTGGGAGCTGGTAGTGGGGCCCCAGGTTGAGTAACCCTGGGTTCTGTCGCCTGTCCCCACTCATATCTTTATTTACGGAGCTTTAGTTTGGCGTGTGGATATTGGTGAGAACTTAATATGATAGGAGTGTTCCCGGGAGGGACTCACGACAGAGGTCCCCCCAGTTTGAACCAATATTGGTGCTGAAGGCGCAAGATGACAGGAGCTGAGGGCTACGGCAAACAAGAGGTGGTCGCTGAAGGCGCAAAATGACAGGAGCTGAGGGCTACGGCAAACAAGAGGAGGAGCTGAAGGCGGTCCTTAAATCTAGTAGTAACATGGTATAGGCAGATTATAAGTAGGTAGATGATAAGTAGGTAGAATAGAAGGTAGGTAATATAAGGTAGAATATAAGGTAGAAAATAAGTAGGATGAGTTGGCGAGAGTATATACAGTATGATGGGAGCAGAGGTCAGGATCCATAAACATGTGGCATTTATGGAAGTGATCGGCAAGGGCGAGATGAGGAGGATGAACAATATTTACAATTACGATATTTACAAGGTGAAAGTGAGCGGCAAGGGCGAGATGAGGAGGATGAACAATATTTACAAACTTTGTGCAAACTCGGGGAATAAAGTGGAACGGGGTGTCGGAAAACCGCCGATTCCTGGGTGCGTGTAGGGTGTGGTGTGTGACAGTGAGTGTGTGAGTGAGGTGTGTGTGCAGTGTGAGGGGAGGTGGGTGATGGGGAAGATGGGTGCCACCCTCTAACAGTTTTTACGTTGGTGAAGACTGATAGAGGGGTCCCTTCACTGCCAGGGTGGCGGTGAAGGGGGATAGCTGTTGGGAGCCGGTACCCGGGACGTCGCGGAGCGAGGCGACGACGTCGGGGTCCGTCGGTTGAGACGGAGGTGATGTGTGTTGTGTGTGGTGTGGGGGTGGGCGGGGGATTGGTGTGGTGTGATTGGTCGGGGAGGACTGGGGCTGGTTTGCACCGTGCCAATGGCACGGTGTGGGGCTTTCCGTCAATCAACAGGGTAGCGGTGGATGGTGTCGAGCGGATGACCTGAAAGGGCCCGGCATACAGGGGTTGAAAAGTTTTATGCATGCCGGGCTCTTTCAGGTACATGTGTGTGGCGGTGAAGAAGCGTTTGGGGTAAGAGGTGTCGTTTGTGGGTGTTGTGGAGTGTAACGGTTCCCTGTTAATTGACGGTGTGTGATTGGGGGTGAAAATGTCGGCTGGTAGACGTAGTGGGTCTTTAAATGCGTTTTGTGCGGGGCTGGTTTGGTCTGAAGGACGAGCTGAAGTGCGTAGGCTGAGTAAAATGTAGGGGAGGGATTTAGTCCAGGAAGGGGAATTTGTTGAAGTAGAAATGGCCTGTTTCAGGACCGAGTGCCACCGCTCTATTTTCCCGTTGGATTGGGGATGGTATGGGGTAGTGTGGATTTTGTGGATGCCGAGGGAACGTAGTAAATCGGAAAAGTGGGCGGACTCAAACTGCCTCCCTTGATCGACCGTGACTGTTCGCGGACAACCGTAACGGCTAACCCATTGAGTGAGGAAAGCCGTCGCGACGGTGTCCGCGGTGATATTTGAGAGTGGGATGCATTCCACCCAGTTGGTGGCACGGTCGATCATCGTGAGGCAGTATTTTTTCCCCTCGGACGGGGGGAGGGGGCCCACTAAATCCAGATGAACATGTTCCCACGGTAGGGAGTCGGGAATGGTTTGAGGGGGGACATGGGGGTGGGCCGAGACCTTAAACCGCTGGCACTTCTGGCACCCCAGAACCCAGTTACGAATATCTGTGTTCATGTGGGGCCAGAAGTACCGCGTCTTGATAAGGTCCCGGCTAGCCCGAATGCCAGGATGGTGAAGGGAGTGGTAGTGGAGGAACAACTGCCGCCTCAGCTCCGGTGGGACGTAAGGGCGCGGTGTATCGGCCGTTACGTCGCACCAGAGGTCGAGGGGCGGCAGCTGTTCCAATTTGGAGGCGGAAATGAGATTGGAGAGGGCGGGGTCGGAATGTGGAGTTTGTTTCGATTTTAGGATTTGTGGGGAGGGGAAGGGCAGTAACTCCGCCACCGGCGCGGGGGTAGGGGCGGGCCGGGAGAGCGCGTCCGCCACGCAGTTGTCGGCCCCCGGCAAGTATCGGATATCGGACGTAAATTGCCCGATAAACTCGAGTTGCCGGAGGCGACGCGGGGAGGCGGATTTGCGGTTCTGTAGGAGGGCGTGGGTCAGGGGCTTGTGATCAGTGACGACAGAGAACTGCCTGCCCTCCACGAAGTCACGAAAGTGCTTGATGGCTTCGTGGATGGCGAGGAGTTCTCTGTCGAACGTGGAGTAATTTTTCTGGGTGGGGGATAGCGTTTTGGAAAAGAAGCCTAGGGGTTGGGGAGTGGCGCCGGTGTGCTGATGGAGCACTGCCCCGATGGCCCAGTCGGACGCATCGGTGGTGATGGATAGGGGGGCGTGAGGATCGGGATGGGCCAATAGAGCGGTGTCTACTAGGTCCTGTTTGCAAATTTTGAAGGAGGAGATGAGTTGGGGGGTCCAGGTAATGGGGCGGTTGTCATTTTTTTTGGAGGGTTGGGGAATGGCGTGTATGAGTGGTTGTTGATGTTGTGCTGCGTGTTTGATGTGTCTGCGGTAAAAGTTTAACATACCCAGGAAGCGGCGGAGTTCCGTCACGGTGCGGGGTTGCGGGAAGTCACTAATGGCGTGGACTTTGTCTGCGAGGGGTTTGATGCCCTCGGATGAAACGTGGTGGCCGAGGCAGCGGACGGAGGGTTGGCCGAGAACGCACTTGTCTGTGTTAACCAAGAGGCCCTCGGAGGAGAAGATGTCAAGGATCTGTTGGAGATGGCGGAGGTGTTCTTCCGGTGTCCTGGAGGCCACCAGGACGTCGTCGAGGAAGCAAAAGACGAACGGTAGGCCTCGCAGGATGCTGTCCATATAGCGCTGCCATGTCTGTGCAGCGTTCCTCAATCCGAAGCCCATCTTCACATATTCGAAAAGTCCGAACGGGGTAATGATGGCGGTTTTCTGGACATCGGGGGGGTGAATGTTGATGTGGTGGAACGCCCGTGAAATGTCGAGGGTAGAGAAGATAGTAGCGCCATGGAGGTGCGACGAGAAGTCCCGTAGGTGGGGAACATTATAAAGGTCCGGCGTGGTTTTCGAATTGAGGCGCCGGTAGTCCCCGCAGGGGCGGATATCCCCATTGGGCTTCTGCACGATGTGGAGTGGAGAAGCCCAAGGGGATTTTGAGGGGCGGACGATGCCGTCGGCTATGAGTTTATTGAAATGTTGCCGGGCTTTAGATAGTTGCAGGGGGTGGAGTCGTCGGGCTTTCGCAGTGATGGGGGGGCCGGAAGTCTCTATGTGGTGTTGGATGGTGGAGATGTGGGCAGAGGGGCGGCGCTGGGGGCGATAGTTGAGGAGGAGGCGTTCAAATTGTGTTGGGGGGTGGTTGATGGCATGTATGAATCCGGGTATGGGTGTTTTTGTGGCGGGGTCAATCAGGCGCGCGTTCCGGACGTCGACCTGGAGACCGAAATATGCAAGAAAATCGGCCCCCAGGATCGCCTTCTCCACGTCCGCCACGGTAAATTCCCACTCGTACGCGAGCCCGCTCATATAAACTGAGGAGCGGTACGTCCCGTACGAGGGGATGGTGGTACCGTTGGCGGCGTAGAGAAGCTGCCGGTAGCAGCGCGCCTGACGACAGAGGATGTTGTTGGGAAATATGGACAGCGCCGCCCCCGTGTCCACCAAGAAAGGCACATTAGTTTTCCTGCAGCGCAGGAAAAGTCGCTGGTGGGTCGGGAGGGCGTTGTGGAGAATTGCGGAGGCAGGGATGTGTGCCGGCGTTGGCTGGTCCGCCGCGAAGGAGACGCGGGGCGGTTTCTTGCCGTTCCGGAGGGGGGGAACGGTGGAGTCTGCAGGGGGGCTGGCTTGTCCGGCAGGAGGTGGTTTCGTTTCGTTCCGGGGAGGGGGAACGGTAGTGGTGGGTGGAGTGGTGGCCGGAGGGGGTTGTGCCCTGGAGGCGGGTGTGGAGGTTCCGTTCCGTGGTGGGGAAACGGACGCGGCGGCGTGAGTGGCGGCCGGAAGGTTGTCTGCCCTGTTGGCGGGCGTGGAGGGGCCGTTCCGGGGTGGGGGAACGGTAGCGGCGGCGTGAGTGGCGGCCGGAAGGTTGGTTGCCCTGGTGGCGGGCGGGGAGGGGTTGTTCCGCTGGTGGTGGGGTGAGGGGGTTGGCGGCGCTGCAGGCGCGGCCGGGAGGTTGGCAGCCGTGGCGGCGGCGTAGGAGGGGTAGCGTGGCTTGGTGGTGGTGGCTGTGTGAATGCGGGCGGGGGGGGTTTGTTCATGGTCCCCCCCGTGTTGGCGAGGAGGGGGGCCCGCCGGATTTACCGGCGGGCGTCTGCGTTTCCCTGCTTAGGGGCGAAGGAGCAGGGGGGTTGGCACTTGCGGGCCTCCCCACCGAAGTTTACATGATAGAAACAACGGTTGGGGGGGTCCGCGGGAAGGTAGGCGGAGTTGGTGGGGCGGGCCGAGTTGGATGCGCGCGCAGCTGCCGGGGATCGTCCTCTGCGCTGGCGGGGAGGGGATGTGTTGCGGCGCTCGGGTGAGCGCTGGCGGCGGCGGTCGGCGGACGAGTCGCGTCGGCGATCCGCCGAAAGGGGTCGACGTCCGTCGAGGGAGGGTGTCCGGCCGCGGTCTCGGAATTTTGTGCGGTCCCGAAAAGGCGGGGGGTGACGCGGCGTACGCACCTCACTGACGGCGGCTGCAGCGGCCAAGTCGTGCACGGTGTCCGCAAGCCGCAGGAGGGGCTCGTCGGGACCGTCGAGATGGCTGGCCAGGGCCATCTGGATGGGGTGGGGAAGGGCACGTAACCAGAACGTGCGAGCGATGTCGGCGGTCATAATCCCCTGCAGCTGGTGTCGCAGCCGTCGGTAGAGGTGGGAGGGCTTCTGGTCGCCGAGGTGTTGAGGTTGGGAGAGGGCGGCGACTCGGGCGATTTTCGACGGCTGGTAGGTGTTGATGAGGCGGCTGCGGAGGTCGTCGTACGCAGCGGCGGCGTCGGGGGAGATATCGGAAGTCTGCAGTAGGATCTCGTAGGGCAGCAACGAAATGATCCGGGAATATCGAGTTTTCTGGCTGCGGATGTTGGCGGCCGAAAACGCTGCGTCCACTTGGAAAAACCAAAGCGCCGGGTCGTGCGTGTAGAAGGGGGGCAGCGACAGAGGGAACGCTGCGGATGTCGTCATGACGTCGGCGGCGGCTGCTGCGGCCGCAGCGGCGGCGTGGGCGGCGGAGGCGGCTGATGTTGCAGAGGTCGGCGGGGAGAGCGTGGAGAAAGGGTTGTCGGCCAATGCGTCGGATGTCGCAGCGGCGGGCGGCTGCAGTGTGGCTGGACGCAGGAGCGGCGGCGACGGGGAGTTCGGGTCCATTTCTGTAACTAAAATTCAAAAATTTGACGTGGTTTTGAATTTGGAAATTCGCAATCGGCGGAAGCGGTGGTGCGTTGAGTTGAGAGTTGAGTGGTGAGGTTTGGGCCAAGAATTGCGAATTTACACTGACCGGTTGAAATTTGAATTTAAAATTTGGGACACCGAACTATTTGACTGGGGCGACACATGAGGTGGGAAGGTGGGAAGGAAGAAGGTTGAGTGAACGTCGGGTTCACCACTGTGATGAATTTAAAATTCTCATCACGGTGGCGTGGAAGGAAGGTGAGTGAGTGAATTTAGGTAAAGGAGAAAAGGAGGAAAAGTCGCAGGCGGCTGTAGTCAACCGAACATCTACGACTTTTGGAGGAGAGAGAGGTGGTGTGGAAGGAAGGTGAGGAAAAGTCGCAGGCGGCTGTAGTCAACCGAACATCTACGACTTTGGAGGAGAGAGAGGTGGATGTGGGAATTTTACCTAGGCGGCTGTAGTCAACCGTTCATCTAGGTAAAGGAAAGGAGAGGAGAGGTCCCTTGTCTAGGCGGCTGTATTCAACCGATCATCTAGACAAGGAGGAGGAGAGAGGAGGTGAAATTCCCAGGCGGCTGTAGTCAACCGATCATCTGGGAGGTAAGGTAAGAGAGAGAAGAGAGAGCTGGTTAGAGGAAGTGTCGAATGAAGCTTGAGCGCCAGGATCCGGGGTTTTATAGTACTTGGGGGCCTCTCCCTCCAGCTCCTTGCTGGGAGCTGGTAGTGGGGCCCCAGGTTGAGTAACCCTGGGTTCTGTCGCCTGTCCCCACTCATATCTTTATTTACGGAGCTTTAGTTTGGCGTGTGGATATTGGTGAGAACTTAATATGATAGGAGTGTTCCCGGGAGGGACTCACGACAAAAATGTTGGTGGAATCGTCCCTTAATCGATGTACAAGAAGTACGACGAGCAACAAATAACTTTGTACCAGTTTATAAAGACAGCAGCTGCGAAATTACAGCCACAATGATTATTTATTCATATTATATTCATGATAATTCATATTATTTATTCAAATTTATTCATGATAATTATTTATCCATATTATATTTGTGTAGTATTACGTATGTTATATTTATGAAGAATTGATTAACTGACTGTGAATGCCACAATGATAATTTATTTATACTTATATAAATGCCACAACTGCCACCCGTTCGATACCTGCCACCCCTACCCAAAGTGACCACTGGGGAGTAAATGTTTGATGAATATGGATGAAGACTATAATAGTATCAATGGCAACAGCGGATAAGTATATAACACTTAACTGCTGTAAGTGTAAGTATATAATATCCGCTGTTGCCACTGATAATATAATGTTCATTTATATTCATCAAACATTTACACCCCAGTAGTTACTTTGGGTAGGGGTGGCAGTTTTCGCCTTGGGTGAGGGTGGCAGCTGTCAAATTTTGAGTGCGGTGGGTGGCAGCTTACGTTTGCCCTCCTAACCCCCCCCCACCCCGCCGTATTTTGGGGTGACGGAGGGACTCACGATGAAATCGTGGAAGCCCATTTCAAAGAAAAACGGAGTTATTTAAAGGTTGTCTATTTCCACCAATACACGAAAAATACACCGTTACACCATCGTCAGTAACAAACAACAACAATATCAGTTATTATTTGTTACTGACGATGGTTTGATCACCGAAACCGGTAAAACAGTGTATTTTTCGTGTATTAGTGGAAACAGCCAACTCCATTTTTCTTTGATACCCAGTATCTTCCATCAGTCATACAGCGCAATAATGAACGCATTTTCCAAGCAATGTATGCCTACCAGGATTGCCTTCAAGCAATTAACATTTTTATCGATGTTTTTCGCAATTTTAGATCGAGGAGAACCGGTTAACAGTGACGAACAATCCAAAATTTGAACAAAATTAGATAACCACATAATTTTCAAGATTCAAATAATGCTTTTATTGAATACATTTAGGTGAGTATAAAAAAAGTAAAAGTATATACGTAACTAGATTATGTACACATAGAAATTCAAACCTACCACCTGCCCCTAGTGTTTAAGTTAATTATGACCACCTAAACATGTATTAAATTTCCAAATTGAAAAATCCCAATTGAGTCGAGGCGAACGAAAGTTAATTTCTTGAATTTGCAGTCTCTTTTCCTGTTTGAACAAGCTTTTATTCATAATTAATATAACAGTATGTATAAAACAATTATTATAAAATATCTCACAACGTTTAGCCATCTGACGATTTTTATTTATTTAACCCACCCATTGAGTACAGCGTGACCTAGCTACACAAACATGTACTTCTATAACTAGGTACCAAGTTTAAAGGTACGGGTATGTCAGACCCACGATTCTGTTAATTAACGAGCGCCTTTGAACTGCCGTAAAGATTTCAATAAACAATTATTACCAACTGTTTGTGCAAAAAGCACGAGTTAACGTAAATTACAACGTCATCGGCACTCGTACGAAATCACGCAATCTTCGGCAACAAAGAGCGTCTTATCTTTTGTTTGTTCGAAACAATTTTACAGCGCTCCGTCTGCCGCTATCAACGCAGTGGGAAGAATACATTTTCGGATGGGTACATTCCTGTGAAAAAGGCATAAATCATAACTGTGGAAGATGCCGGAAATTTTGGTTTCTTAGTGACAACTGTTGTTGTGGGGGGGGGGGGGGGGGGGGCTGCAAATACTTTGATATTCATGATCCACCGCCGCCTCCCACCAACCAAGCCTTGATATTGACAGAAAAAACCCCAAACAAACAAACAAAAATCAGCAAACAACCAAACAACCTCAACAATTCCAACATCTTTCAAAAACGCTGCAAAGTCCTTGTCACGTGGGTTTATTATTCTACTGGACAGACGTATAGAAATTTTGGCTGTTCATTTATTGTTTCTTTCGTGTGCAATTATTGAAATGGCTAGTTTTGATGGTTCCACCAGTTTTTCCCCCAAAAACACGAATTAGGCTCGGTTTTTCCTTTCAACAGATTATATTTGATCATTGAAAGTACCATTTAATTGTCTTGATTCACCTGTTCATACAACTTCTAGTGTTATCATACAAATGTATGGTGATTTCAGACAATTTCCCATGTTTTTGACTCATAAAAAATTTATTTCGGGAGCTTAACCCTCGTTGAAACCTCAGTTCTTCACTCTTCGGTCAAAATCAACCACATATTCGGTCTTCTCGCCGTAAAAAACATGGAAAACTACACCTCACAAGCTCATGTTCACTAAAACCTCAAAAATCCCTCGAAAACCCGCATTTTTTCACTCATTTTTGTCCCATATCACCCCTGGGTGTATGCCGATCGGGCTGCCGCGTTTCGGAGGACAACTAGGAGCCAAATGTGTTCCCAAATGGGGACCCGAACTGTGTGCGGAAAAACACGATTTTAGACGGTACTTCTTCATTATCTGGTATACACCAAAAAAAAATTCTCAAATTTTGGTTAAATTATTTAATAACGTTTCTCAACAACAATTACCATTATCTCAAATACATCGATTGTTCAGTCAGACAAGACGGTGGGTGTACAAGAAGTTTAGTTCCCATTCCGCCGCTCGCATTGTCAAGCGATCTGGATGCTCGCTAGCGCTCGCATCTCAAAAAAGATAAACAATCCCAGAAACTATCCCGTGAATGAGCAGGTTGTTTGGGACTTCTGAATAGATGGTACAAGTATGCAATAGTTGTTTTGTTGTTGAGAAACGTTATTTTAAATAATTTAATCAAAATTTGAGAATTTTTTTGGTGTATACCAGATAATGAAGAAGTTCCTTTTAGACCAAAATTTAACGTAAATTTAAGACTGGAACTTCCTTAGAACCTCAATTTTCCACTCTTTGGTCAAAATCGACTTCATATTCAGCCTTCTCGTCCCAAAAAAATGGAAAACGATACCTCAAACGCTCATGTTACTAAAACACAAAAAGTACCTATTTTTATACACATTTTCACTCATAACACCCCTGGGTATATTCCGATCGGGCTGCAAAGTTTCGGGTCACAACTAGGGCCCAAATGGAGCATTTGTGCGAAAGAACGACTTTTTTACGGGTTTCCGCACAGCAGCTGCTGTCGGTGCTTCCCCACGACCCATCACTTCGCGAAGTTTGCCCACGGTCACAGCAAAACTTTCCGGTGAGTTTACCAACAAACGCTGCCCCATAGTTAAGGTTGTCATGGTCACTGAAATGTTTGGATCACAAAAATTGTCTCGGATTATCAAATAGGAGTGATAAGACTACGGAAAACAGATAGCAACAATGGTGCCAACCAGCCCGCAAAAAAGTACCGTACAAATTAAAAAGATACCGACTTTTGCTACACCCTATATACAGGTACATACATAGTAAAATATTATATAACATTAGGTAAGTATATACTGAAACCCTTGGGTATATTACGATCGGACTGCAAAGGTTCCAGACACAACTAGGGCCCAAATGGAGCATGCGTGCGAAAGAACGAATTTTTTAGACCTAAAGTGATATTTTGGGTAAAAAACGCTTGCATACGAGTCTGCAACGCATTGGGACATTTTCATGTCTTTACCTATTGCTTTTGACATTATTAATATTAAGAGGTAGGTACCTAATTTCAATAAAATAGACGATTCCGGATTAATTATCTTCTACACTCACGATCACTAGTTTGTAAACAAAATATGAGAACAGTTATGCCCATAGCTCCGCTATTCGTATAGTCAATATGTTATGGAGAACATGAAAATGTTCGTTAAATCGAGAGCTTTCCAACGAGTGGTGAACGATTTTTGTGGATTAAAAAGTGTAGAAAATGAACAAACCTAACAACGGGGTCGTTGTAAGCGGAAATCATTATAAAGGCACTGTAACACAATTTCGTTACGCAATTTCGTGACAGTTTTTTGTGCTATGTGCCAGGGCAAAGACATGAAAATGTCAATATATAAGGTACCAATATTAAAATAACGTTAGGTAAATACATGTTTAGTTCTGTAAGTTTATTGGTACGTATCTGTTTGCTTTACTAAACTAACTAGGTAACTAACTAACAAACTAACAGCCATTTCCGATGAGTTAGCCCAAATGGGGAAATCAACCACCAACTCGGCAAAGTGACGCATTCGGTATGAGCGTGTGTGGAATATTTTACCGAAGTAAACACGAGAGAGGTGAGCTTGTAAATAAATATCGCGGGAGGAGGCGAGTGAACGACCTTGGGGGACCGCCAGGTCCTAGACTAGACCCGTCTTCGCATCGGACCCAACATAGAGAAGAGATCGAGTCATGCTCGTGATCCTCCTCAATGTCGAATGTCCCGGACTCAAGGCGAGGTAGCGCATCCCACGGCATTTGTGGGGCCAAATGGATCCACAATCCTCGTGTTAGCGAATTTTCAAAGAAAATGAAGCTATTGCAATGGCTTCGAAATTTAAATAATATAAATTTTTGGAAATTTTCTTCATAGAAATCCGTTTCAGACCATTCTAAAACGATTCCTGAAATTTAACACTTTTAGCGAATTTTCAAAGAAAATGAAGCTATTGCAATGGCTTCGAAATTTAAATAATATAAATTTTTGGAAATTTTCTTCATAGAAATCCGTTTCAGACCATTCTAAAACGATTCCTGAAATTTAACACTTTTTTATATGTATATATATATATATTTATTTATATATGTGTCACTCCAGACGATAACTCTCGATAGAATTGAGATAAACAGCTCAAATTTGCACAAAAAATCTATCTTGGCAATCGAAAGGCTAAGTTCGAAGATGGGCGAAATTGGCCTACTCTAAGGAGGGTTTTGGCGCATTTAAAGTGCGCAAAAATTACCCAAAAATCCCCAAAATGTTATTTTCCAACAAGTGACCCCTCATTTTAAAGGTTTTTGCACGCTGAACACGATGGTGGAATCGGATTTTAGATATCTTGATCCGTTCTCAAATTAGAGCATTTAAAGTGCGCAAAAATTACCTAAAAATCCCCAAAATGTTATTTTCTAACAAGTGACCACTCATTTTAAAGGTTTTTGCACGCTGAACACGATGGTGGAATCGGATTTTAGATATCTTGATCCGTTCTCAAATTAGAGCATTTAAAGTGCGCAAAAATTACCCAAAAATCCCCAAAATGTTATTTTCCAACAAGTGACCCCTCATTTTAAAGGTTTTTGCACGCTGAACACGATGGTGGAATCGGATTTTAGATATCTTGATCCGTTCTCAAATTAGAGCATTTAAAGTGCGCAAAAATTACCCAAAAATCCCCAAAATGTTATTTTCTAACAAGTGACCCCTCATTTTAAAGGTTTTTGCACGCTGAACACGATAGTGAAATCGGATTTTAGATATCTAAATCCGTTCTTAAATTAGAGCATTTAAAGTGCGCAAAAATTACCCAAAACTAGGATAATCTTTAAACTCTTACCCCCACCCCCTTAGAGTGGTCAGATTGAAAAATGTGAGAAGTATTAATTGAAGACGAGAGTTCGAAGCAAAAAAGGGGGAGGCAAACGATTAGTACAACTCCTTGAATTTACCCACAGCGATCAAATAAATAAGCACTTAGTACAATTACGTAATAAACAAACGGTAGAATCAGGATGGACAAAACGTACAAATTAAAATAAATACGAAGAGAATATACATAGAAAACCAAATTTTAGACCGAAGTTTTCCTTTATTCAAAACCATAGCCATTAATTCGAATATTTCTTTGAAAATTCGCTCATTAAGTCATGCTGCATGACTGATTTTTTTTATATGTATATATATATATTTATTTATATATGTGTCACTCCAGACGATAACTCTCGATAGAATTGAGATAAACAGCTCAAATTTGCACAAAAAATCTATCTTGGCAATCGAAAGGCTAAGTTCGAAGATGGGCGAAATTGGCCTACTCTAAGGAGGGTTTTGGCGCATTTAAAGTGCGCAAAAATTACCCAAAAATCCCCAAAATGTTATTTTCCAACAAGTGACCCCTCATTTTAAAGGTTTTTGCACGCTGAACACGATGGTGGAATCGGATTTTAGATATCTTGATCCGTTCTCAAATTAGAGCATTTAAAGTGCGCAAAAATTACCTAAAAATCCCCAAAATGTTATTTTCTAACAAGTGACCCCTCATTTTAAAGGTTTTTGCACGCTGAACACGATGGTGGAATCGGATTTTAGATATCTTGATCCGTTCTCAAATTAGAGCATTTAAAGTGCGCAAAAATTACCCAAAAATCCCCAAAATGTTATTTTCCAACAAGTGACCCCTCATTTTAAAGGTTTTTGCACGCTGAACACGATGGTGGAATCGGATTTTAGATATCTTGATCCGTTCTCAAATTAGAGCATTTAAAGTGCGCAAAAATTACCCAAAAATCCCCAAAATGTTATTTTCCAACAAGTGACCCCTCATTTTAAAGGTTTTTGCACGCTGAACACGATGGTGGAATCGGATTTTAGATATCTTGATCCGTTCTCAAATTAGAGCATTTAAAGTGCGCAAAAATTACCCAAAAATCCCCAAAATGTTATTTTCTAACAAGTGACCCCTCATTTTAAAGGTTTTTGCACGCTGAACACGATAGTGAAATCGGATTTTAGATATCTAAATCCGTTCTTAAATTAGAGCATTTAAAGTGCGCAAAAATTACCCAAAACTAGGATAATCTTTAAACTCTTACCCCCACCCCCTTAGAGTGGTCAGATTGAAAAATGTGAGAAGTATTAATTGAAGACGAGAGTTCGAAGCAAAAAAGGGGGAGGCAAACGATTAGTACAACTCCTTGAATTTACCCACAGCGATCAAATAAATAAGCACTTAGTACAATTACGTAATAAACAAACGGTAGAATCAGGATGGACAAAACGTACAAATTAAAATAAATACGAAGAGAATATACATAGAAAACCAAATTTTAGACCGAAGTTTTCCTTTATTCAAAACCATAGCCATTAATTCGAATATTTCTTTGAAAATTCGCTCATTAAGTCATGCTGCATGACTGATTTTTTTTATATGTATATATATATATTTATTTATATATGTGTCACTCCAGACGATAACTCTCGATAGAATTGAGATAAACAGCTCAAATTTGCACAAAAAATCTATCTTGGCAATCGAAAGGCTAAGTTCGAAGATGGGCGAAATTGGCCTACTCTAAGGAGGGTTTTGGCGCATTTAAAGTGCGCAAAAATTACCCAAAAATCCCCAAAATGTTATTTTCCAACAAGTGACCCCTCATTTTAAAGGTTTTTGCACGCTGAACACGATGGTGGAATCGGATTTTAGATATCTTGATCCGTTCTCAAATTAGAGCATTTAAAGTGCGCAAAAATTACCTAAAAATCCCCAAAATGTTATTTTCTAACAAGTGACCCCTCATTTTAAAGGTTTTTGCACGCTGAACACGATGGTGGAATCGGATTTTAGATATCTTGATCCGTTCTCAAATTAGAGCATTTAAAGTGCGCAAAAATTACCCAAAAATCCCCAAAATGTTATTTTCCAACAAGTGACCCCTCATTTTAAAGGTTTTTGCACGCTGAACACGATGGTGGAATCGGATTTTAGATATCTTGATCCGTTCTCAAATTAGAGCATTTAAAGTGCGCAAAAATTACCCAAAAATCCCCAAAATGTTATTTTCCAACAAGTGACCCCTCATTTTAAAGGTTTTTGCACGCTGAACACGATGGTGGAATCGGATTTTAGATATCTTGATCCGTTCTCAAATTAGAGCATTTAAAGTGCGCAAAAATTACCCAAAAATCCCCAAAATGTTATTTTCTAACAAGTGACCCCTCATTTTAAAGGTTTTTGCACGCTGAACACGATAGTGAAATCGGATTTTAGATATCTAAATCCGTTCTTAAATTAGAGCATTTAAAGTGCGCAAAAATTACCCAAAACTAGGATAATCTTTAAACTCTTACCCCCACCCCCTTAGAGTGGTCAGATTGAAAAATGTGAGAAGTATTAATTGAAGACGAGAGTTCGAAGCAAAAAAGGGGGAGGCAAACGATTAGTACAACTCCTTGAATTTACCCACAGCGATCAAATAAATAAGCACTTAGTACAATTACGTAATAAACAAACGGTAGAATCAGGATGGACAAAACGTACAAATTAAAATAAATACGAAGAGAATATACATAGAAAACCAAATTTTAGACCGAAGTTTTCCTTTATTCAAAACCATAGCCATTAATTCGAATATTTCTTTGAAAATTCGCTCATTAAGTCATGCTGCATGACTGATTTTTTTTATATGTATATATATATATTTATTTATATATGTGTCACTCCAGACGATAACTCTCGATAGAATTGAGATAAACAGCTCAAATTTGCACAAAAAATCTATCTTGGCAATCGAAAGGCTAAGTTCGAAGATGGGCGAAATTGGCCTACTCTAAGGAGGGTTTTGGCGCATTTAAAGTGCGCAAAAATTACCCAAAAATCCCCAAAATGTTATTTTCCAACAAGTGACCCCTCATTTTAAAGGTTTTTGCACGCTGAACACGATGGTGGAATCGGATTTTAGATATCTTGATCCGTTCTCAAATTAGAGCATTTAAAGTGCGCAAAAATTACCTAAAAATCCCCAAAATGTTATTTTCTAACAAGTGACCCCTCATTTTAAAGGTTTTTGCACGCTGAACACGATGGTGGAATCGGATTTTAGATATCTTGATCCGTTCTCAAATTAGAGCATTTAAAGTGCGCAAAAATTACCCAAAAATCCCCAAAATGTTATTTTCCAACAAGTGACCCCTCATTTTAAAGGTTTTTGCACGCTGAACACGATGGTGGAATCGGATTTTAGATATCTTGATCCGTTCTCAAATTAGAGCATTTAAAGTGCGCAAAAATTACCCAAAAATCCCCAAAATGTTATTTTCTAACAAGTGACCCCTCATTTTAAAGGTTTTTGCACGCTGAACACGATAGTGAAATCGGATTTTAGATATCTAAATCCGTTCTTAAATTAGAGCATTTAAAGTGCGCAAAAATTACCCAAAACTAGGATAATCTTTAAACTCTTACCCCCACCCCCTTAGAGTGGTCAGATTGAAAAATGTGAGAAGTATTAATTGAAGACGAGAGTTCGAAGCAAAAAAGGGGGAGGCAAACGATTAGTACAACTCCTTGAATTTACCCACAGCGATCAAATAAATAAGCACTTAGTACAATTACGTAATAAACAAACGGTAGAATCAGGATGGACAAAACGTACAAATTAAAATAAATACGAAGAGAATATACATAGAAACCCAAATTTTAGACCGAAGTTTTCCTTTATTCAAAACCATAGCCATTAATTCGAATATTTCTTTGAAAATTCGCTCATTAAGTCATGCTGCATGACTGATTTTTTTTTCACATTATTCTCCAGTTGTTAAGGTGGGTTTAGACGGGCGAGTTTTTTGCTCTCGAGAGGGGCAAGTAATGCACTATGGAGAGAAAACTCGCAAGTGCGAAGTCCGCCGAGAGGAGCGATGTCGCATCATCCTCAGTAGTGTAAACGGTTTCCCTCTGCTCTCCGCGAGTGCTCTCAACATTTCAAGAAATTTTGTCTTTCTCAGAGTAGGTAGTTAATTATCATGGCCAAACCCAGTAATAAAATGTGGACCCATGAGGAGCTCTGTCAACTCAACTCATTGAGATATGGCACATACAGGGATGCGGAAGAGATATTGCAGACTGCAATAAGAATCACCTGTAACAAATGGTTTACTTTAATTAAATAAATATAAATTAATTCCTTATATTTGCTTGTTTCAAAAAATCGGCAAAAGAAGATACCGCAGATAAAATTTATAACTTTAAAATACTTACCTGTGGCGAAAAATCGTAAAGTAACCATAAGCCGCTCACGAAAAGATATTGCTTCTCTCATGACGGTGTATTTTTTAAAAATTAACGGTCCCACTAATTCCACTAGCATTTCAACTTCAAAACTTCAAAATCTACAACAATTCCCAAATTGCTGGGCGTCTTCAAGATCCAATTCGCCCACTAAATGGTGGTACGCGCCTAAATTATTTCTCCTCTCTATCCATTCCTTGACCCACTTTACTTTTTTTTGAACAGTTTGTCTTTTCGATAAGCGCAAAATTACGATAATAACGCTGCTGCTACTTCTCTTTTTCGGTTTGACGACATCTTTACGAGCTGAAATCACTATCGAGACGACCTCGCACTCGTATGGTGTAAACGGTCTTTTCGGACTCTCGAGAGTGAGCTCGCGAGAATTTCACTCTCCCATGCAAAGGGCTATGTGACTGTGACTCTCGGGAGCACAACCTGCGAGTACTAACTATCATGTCTAATCCCAGCATTACACTTTAAAGGGAGCGAAGGCAAAGAGGTCAAATGGGAAACGTTACTTACCTACAACCCCGCTTCACTTCAGCCGATAACTTAAAAGGCCTAATAATAATTCGGTACACGTATTTTAATATTATTCAGTACCCAACTGCTGCGAACTGGAGGCTCTTAGACCAAGGTTTCACAACATTACGCTTTCAAAACCCAACCCTCCTCCGCAACAGTGCACTCAAATTTCTATATAGTATTATTGATAACAGTTTATTATCAAAGATAACCATTGTTTCGAAGCGTAATAACAAGTAGGTATTTACCTAACACCTACACAATTTACCTAACACAAATAAGTATTTAAAAAACCCAACATGAGTCATGTTTAGAGGAGGAAGAACTTCACAGCTGAAGTGTCATTGGATGCCAGTAGGTGATTTTTGAAACCAGGTAAATATTCGTTATTTCTCCCAACTGGGAGGATTTTTTTTAATTTCCCAATTTCCTCATCAATTATCTTCGGAAAATCACGATTCAATGAACAAACCAACAAATTTCAGACCCACGAGTACGCCTCAATGTGGGACTTACTTAAATCGATTGCTTCGGGTCAAAACTGTTCTTTTACGCTGTTATAAAACCTCTGGGCCGTGTTCATAGTGTTCTTTGAGCTTTCTTATTCGTATAAAAAAATCCTTGTTTCTTCTCGAATGCCACACTCATGGTTAACTGGCTATTTTTTCTGTCAATTCTCTAGAGGCCGAAGGCCTGGTGGATTGTTGCAAAAAAGCTAATTTAAACGAATCAAAAATTACGATTTGAACAAGATTTTATAATGAACTCGCATCATTTCGGGGTCACCACTGATGTACTGGAGTCAGCAGGCAGCCTGGCAAGTTCTAACAATGCCGAAAAGGACCTTGATCATGCACAAAACTCGGGATAAGCTCAAACATTCACACTGTACCCATCAACATGCCTACCTGAAATGCTAACACGCGGAAAAAGCTGAGCCGTATTGCATGGATCCTATCACTTGGCAGCTCACTTAGTTTTTATTCACTCCGTTCGACTATTAAGCATTCTCAGTTCTTAGTGGCTCGGTAGAATTCCTCCTATACCTACATATTTTATTGCAAAAATATCAAACGACTAGAAAATTAGTAATAAAACGTCTGCCAAGATGTAGTAGCACTTAGCTTCTTCACGACCACAATCTGTTGATTCTTGGATTGAAACCATATTCATGCAAGGTGCATGGATTAATTACACGTTTCCGCACGCGCACAAAAATTTTTTTGTACATTTGATTCAATTATGCTCCGATAGAGCTCATATGTGTTCACTGATGACAACAATGTTACAGTCGGTTTTTTCGTGTATTACTGGAAATAGATAACGTTTCAATAACTCCATTTTTCTATGTTCCAACAATTCTTTCGTAATTTCACGGGCGCTGCAAAGACACATGGACAAGAAATTTGTTCAGAAAGGTCCAAAACGAAAAATACGGGAGAGAAATTGTCCTAAGCCTGGACGTAGGCTTATGACAGGCGGGCGGAAGGTAGGGTTGGTTTGGTAGGATGAGTGAAAGATATGCTCCATAGGAGTCTTTTGCTAACGCCCCACAGTTATCACCACAGCAGGTGTCAGTTGGGATTGGAGACTATCACCCTGCGGTTATCACCACAGCAGGTGCTAGAGGCAGGGGCGCCCCGCGTTTATCACCACAGCAGGCGCCGGGAAGATGGGGTCTAGCACCCTGCGGTTATCACCACAGCAGGTGCTAGAGGCAAGGGCACCCCGCGGTTATCACCACAGCGGGCGAAGGAGAAGGGTAGGAGAGATAGAGAGGGCGAGGGAGAGAGAGGTAGAGGGCGTAAGGAGGTTGAGAGAGAAGTCGCAAGAGTGGTCAGTCGAATGAGGAGCTGGGCTAGCAGGGTTGCTTATAAAGGCCCCTTTCCACCCGTTCCCAGTGCATCAACGGCCCCGTAACAACCATTGAGGGGCGATGGCGGTCTATGGAGGGGACCCTTCTACTACTTTCCCCTCCGCGTCGCTCAGCTCGTCGTTCCCTTCGCTTATTTGGTTAAATGCCATACTACATAGGAGTGGTAAATGTGAGAATTTGAGGGGTACCACCACAGTAATATTTTTACTTTGGTAGGTACACATCTTTTTTCCTTCCATAAATGATCACAAGGCTTCAGAATATCTTTCTGACTTGGTTTTTCGTCTTTGATATCTCATCTACGCATGGTACACATCTTCTGTTCATTGTAATACCTATATCATTCTAATATATATTACTTACTGCCACTCTCCCTATATATTATTGTGTAACAGACCTATGCATGTAGGTGTCATGACACCTACTCGGAGTAGGTTGGTATCGTCTTCCCCTTTTCCACCGGCATTCGTCCGAGAAAGTAAGAACAGCAGTACAGCTTCACGATCACAAACTATGCCAAGTATTACAACTCCCGTCACCGTGAAACAGTCATAAAATTGTAGAAGGTCTGACGTCGGAAACCTGCACGAACAATGAACAACGCTATAATTTATTATATCCTCGGTTATACGGCTCAGAATTAGCGCTCTGGCAAATCCCACTGACGCTTGATCCACTCTGACGTTAGTTCCGCATGACTTGCACGTCGGATGTCGAATTACGATGTCTTTGTCCGCCTGGAATACGTCCGTCGAGTGCTACAAAACAATATCAACCACGAGAATCGGACTTCGGAAAAACTTAATTGGCCATTCACTGACAGTCATTAACACATTTTCATCGATTTGACCTTCTAATCATATTTGTTTCAAAATAAACGACTGATAATGAAGTGAATACAGAAAGATCTTCCTCTAAGCCGAGCTTCCGGAGCCTTTATTTCTCCTTCATTAGGGCTTGAAGAAAGGTTCGTTTGCAGTATCACACAGTTACAATTTCTACAGAGGCGCAGGTATCAGAGATTCCCATACATAGTGACTGGGCGTACTGTAATACAGTATCTACAACGTAATTATCATATTGCACTTCATCCCATGTACAGACGGACAGCTGGGGGAAAAATGTGGTAACTAATGAAAAACTACCTACTAAGCTCCGCTCCAAGTTTACAAGTAGGACTCCTAGTTATGGACTGATTCCGAATTATGTACACGTGCTGTTATATTTAACATGGACGTATAGACGTGCAGAATCAGTTGATAAAAAAATGATGAGTCCGAATGACTGAATAGCAATAAACAGAATAGTAATAAATTACTCAATATGCGCAATAGAATCAAACATTTCAACATTTTTTGAACATTTCATAATCGCGCATGCGCAGACGAAAGCTCTTATCAGTATGGTTACAATGAAATTCCTGTGGAACTATCGAAGTACTATTCCTGACTGACCCTCCAAGTCTGAACCCATTTCAACGATACTATTTAACGTAATTATGGGCGTTTCAAGTATTTCACGTTTACGCATGCGTAGACGAATGTTACGGTAAAATGTCGATGATTTTGATATGAGACCATCTGCGATCCAACCCGCGTGTACCCTCAAAATTTCTGTACGACTATTTTTCGCGTAGTTAGAAGCATTACAAGGAAATGGCCAACATTTCATGTTCGTGCATGCGGAAGAGAGTTACAGTACGATTCCAACGAAATTCATGTGAAACTACCATAGTATTATTCCTAATCGACTCTTCAACTTTTAACTCATTTCAACGATATTACTTAATTTCTAACCATGGTTAGAATATGTCATGGATCCTCCCAGACCCACAACCACTATATTCGCAAACTTTAAGATCTCGCAAATAAACACGCAGCAGTGGGGACGAAATACGCAGGGGATGGAAGCCCAGCCTGATTCCCCACCATCCCCTACCAACTAGGGGATGGAGGGAGACGGCTAACGGGGTCTATAAAACCCCGGCGCCTGCCTCTTTTTTCCTCATTCTACGGTATCCTCTAGTCGCTGACTACTCTCTCTCCTCCTTACCTCATTCCTCTCTCCTCTCCTAAAAGATGCTGTGCATGGTGGTGGTCCGCCCATAACCAACAGCCAAATTCTCCTAAAAGATCCCAGGAAAGGGTGGTAGGGTGGTGATTCACTCATAACCCGCCTAGGCATATCCAAAAAGATCCTAGATGAAGGTGGTGGTCCGCCCATAACCTCCTAGGCAGCAACATCCAAAAAGATCCCAGGAAAGGGTGGTGATTCGCTCATAACCCGCCTGGGCATATCCAAAAAGATCCTAGATGAAGGTGGTGGTCCGCCCATAACCTCCTAGGCAGCAACATCCAAAAAGATCCCAGGAAAGGGTGGTGATTCGCTCATAACCCGCCTGGGCATATCCTCACACCATCGTGATGATATGCGCCAATTTAAATTCATCACAGTGGTGAACCCGACGTTCACACAACCTTCTGATCCCTTGAATTCATCACCTTCTGATTCCTCAAATTCATTGACAATTTTAAAATCATCAGAATTGTGAACCCGACGTTCACACAACCTTCTGATCCCTTTCAACTCTTCACAGTCCCGCAATTTTAAATTTTAAATTCAAAATTCACCTGACCAATTTTAAATTCTAAATTTGCCTGACGCAAATTTAAATTCATTCATTCTGCTCCCTCAACATTCACGCATCCTTCTCGATCTCCCTAACCTCACACGGCCTTCTGATCCTTTAAATTCATCACACACGCTTCCTTCTCGATATGGAATCTCCCTCAAACTTGGCATTGGGGATTATTACGTTTGATAACACAGTTGCTGACGTGCACTGTGGGGTTAAGTACCTACCTACATGTGCTTTGTTTTTTTTGCTTTGGTTTTTTGTTTATATTGTTAACGTAGTGTTACGTTTGTTTTTGAAAGAGTTTGTTGACTGTCGAAATCGCGGAAACCAGAATGGAGACAGCGTGGCAAAAACGAAAACGCGGACCGAAGTTTGAGGACAGTGAAAAACAGATTTTGGTTGACACTGTTTGAAAGTATATCAACATTACTGAGAGCAAGAAAATCGACGGTGCTTTATCTGTCGCTCCTGTTATAAAATATATTTTTTATGCAGTACATCATATTATCGATGTCCCCCCAAAGTATGTAGGTTATGTACCTACTCAATTTCTCACTGACAAATTGTCCGATTTCACTCAAATTTTATGATCAGATAGTTTCCTCTATGAATTTCATTGCGATTGGAATTTTATAGTTTTATTGCTAATTTTAAATTTTATAGCTCAACTATGCTTGCGCAAATGCGAAATCCCAATCTCTCGAACCGAAAATGGTTTTTAAAAAATCGCAGTATAAATTATCCAAAGAACTGCATGATCAACTAGAACTTTTTTGTTGATAAGTAAGTGAAGTGGTTTCTCTCTCTCCAATCAGTTCAAAGAAACGAGAAAGCCTTAAAGCTTATTCGGTTGATTATATTATAGGTACATCGTCACAGAATCGATATCATTGAGCTCAAAATAATAATATGTTCTCTCTCATCCATCGAAGACGGCGAACTGTGAAATCTTCGTCCTTCAATACCAACAGGAATGCCCTAATCAGTCCCCTACTAATTTTTGTGGATGTAGAATAATAATAATATCAGAAGAACGGGTCGCATGAAAACTGTCGAACAGGCAAGATGGCGAAGTGGTAAAACGTTGACCACCCAAAATCGGCTGGCAAGTTTTGATCGTCGATTCGTGTTTTTGGTTTATTATTTTCAATAATGAACCATTGGAATCGAGCATGAAAAAAAAAATTCTTACCCCCCCTCAAAATTTGATGGTTTACGTTTCAAGGTATGTAGAATCCAAAACTGCAATAAAAATATTTCTGTCTGTCCGCCGTACGCCGTACACCGTACGCCGTACGGGCCACTTTTCTTAGTTACCATGAAAAAAAATTGATGAAATTCGGGTTATAGGTTCCGTTCGGCGTCTAGTTGGTCCTCGAAGCTCGACGTTACTGTGAGTCATCTCTAAGGGGTTCAAAATAGGGGTTGAAATTTTCAAAACGCCTATACCATTTTTTTACGTAAATATTTTTACGGTTTTAAATAGTTCTTGAACTTGCGAGTTTTTTAAGACCATCCGGAACATCGTACGTCCAGCCGTTCGTTCACAGTAAGGCCCCGAAGTTTGCACCGACAGGCATTTTCGACTCCAGTGTGAATGAAATTGTATACAATTCAAACCAAATCTCGTAACCAGAGACGCGCCCACAATAGGAATTTGTGAATACGGCCAATCATTGGTAGGGATCACCTGATTATATTGGCGGAGTATGAAGTCGAGTTGGTTGTTCTGTGATATTATTTCATTTGAAAAAACGCTGCAAATCCCTGCACAACGGTTTATTATTTTGTATAGAATACCCTTCTGTTACAGACCACAGCTCTATGTATAGATAACCCGTCTATATAATAATGATATGTACTATTCTATTATATACATATTATGTAGATCGCAGACCCTCCGTAGGTTAGTACCTAACCCCGTACTCGTTACTAGGTACCTACCTAAATCACGAGTTAAATGTTGCTAAAATAATTCTGCCGATGACAAACAGTAGGTACCTAACAAAAAGAAACACACATAATGAAGTTCTGAAAAGAAATTGTTGATGAGGAGTGAAAAAAGTTACAAAAGTACCTACCAACAAACTCCAGCCCCTTCTACGTAGATGGTATAATGAAACGTTGTGTAATAATTTACCGTTGAGTAATGATTTACCGTAGTAATAATTTACCCATCAATAATACTTCAACGTTTGTTCAAGTTTCACTACCTATCAACAAACTCCAAAAGAGCCATCATTTTCCAAATTAAATAATATCACAGAACAACCAACTCGACTTCATACTCCGCCAATATAATCAGGTGATCCCTACCAATGATTGGCCGTATTCGCAAATTCCTATTGTGGGCGCGTCTCTGGTTACGAGATTTGGTTTGAATTGTATACAATTTCATTCACACTGGAGTCGAAAATGCCTGTCGGTGCAAACTTCGGGGCCTTACTGTGAACGAACGGCTGGACGTACGATGCTCCGGATGGTCTTAAAAAACTCGCAAGTTCAAGAACTATTTAGAACCGTAAAAATATTTACGTAAAAAAATGGTATAGGCGTTTTGAAAATTTCAACCCCTATTTTGAACCCCTCAGAGATGACTCACAGTAACGTCGAGCTTCGAGGACCAACTAGACGCCGAACGGAACCTATAACCCGAATTTCATCAATTTTTTTTCATGGTAACTAAGAAAAGTGGCCCGTACGGCGTACGGCGTACGGCGGACAGACAGAAATATTTTTATTGCAGTTTTGGATTCTACATACCTTGAAACGTAAACCATCAGATTTTGAGGGGGGGTAAGAATTTTTTTTTTCATGCTCGATTCCAATGGTTCATTATTGAAAATAATAAACCAAAAAACCATAGTCATGCAGCATGGCTATAAGAGCGAATTTTCGAAGTTTTCGGCATCTTCCTCCTCCGCCCAAAATTTTCTGAAAATTAATTTTCGGCCAATGTTTTCCCAACTTGATACCATACAAAATTAAAACAGGAGTAGTTTTTCGCAAAGTAAAATTTGGGGTGGAAGGATGGGGAGGGGGAAATCAAAAATGTTTTGAATACCAGAAGAGTAGGTATTGGGTACGTAACAAATTTTTTGTTCCATTTTTTGCCGAGTAACACCTCGGTTTGTAGATTTTCCAACGCTGAACACGATGGTGAAGTCAGAATTGCGATATCCCATTCCGTTATCAGATTAGAGCAGACGAACCAGGAAGAACATCTCAAGAAATAACCACGTTCCTTCATCTTCAAAGTGCTCCAGTTTGAGAATGGAATGAGATATCGCAGTTCTGATTTCACCATCGTGTTCAGCGTACAAAAACCTTTAAAATGAGGTGTCACTTGTCAGACTTTTTCATTTTGGGAATTTATGGGTAATTTCCCCCCCCTAAAACTCCCCAAAACTCCCCCTTAGAGTGACCCGATTCTGCCCATCTTCGAACTTAGCCTGTCGATTGCCAAGACAGATTTTTCGTGCAAATTTGAACTTTTTATCTCAATTCTTTCGAGAGTTATCGTCTGGAATGACACATACATATATAAATATATAAATATATATATAAATATATAAATATATAAATATATAAATATATATATATACATATAATTTTCGGTGTCTTTCGGCAGGGAATTCAGGATGGTCTGAAACGGATTTTGGTATAAAAATCTTTCGGAAATTCGAGTTTTAAAAATTTTGGACCGAGAACAATAGCTTCCTTTTCTTCGAAAATTCGCTAAAATGATGGCTCTTTTGGAGTTTGTTGGTAGGTAGTGAAACTTGAACAAACGTTGAAGTATTATTGATGGGTAAATTATTACTACGGTAAATCATTACTCAACGGTAAATTATTACACAACGGTTCATTATACCATCTATGTACGTAGAAGGGGCTGGAGTTTGTTGGTAGGTACTTTTGCAACTTTTTTCACTCCTCATCAACAATTTCTTTTCAGAACTACATTATGTGTGTTTCTTTTTGTTAGGTACTGTTTGTCATCGGCAGAATTATTTTAGCAACATTTTTTTAACTCGTGATTTAGGTAGGTACCTAGTAACGAGTACGGGGTTAGGTACTAACCTACGGAGGGTCTGCGATCTACATAATTATGCATAGAATAGTACATATTATATTATATAGATGGGTTATCTATACATAGAGCTGTGATCTGTAACAGAAGGGTATTCTATACAAAATAATAAACCGTTGTGCAGGGATTTGCAGCGTTTTTGATCATCGATTTATCTTAAACGAGGTCGGTGAAACCGGACACCGGTGTTTAACACCTGATATCTTCGGTTTAATGAGTAAACGGTAATTAAAAACTTTGGTGAAAGGCAGTATTTCACTTTTGCGCATGCGCAGACGAAAGTTCACACGTTTGCAATGATTTTGGTATGGGACCATCTGTGAACCAACCCGCACCTACCCTCCAAGTTTCAGCCCATTATTTCGGGTAGTTTTGGACGTTACAAGGAACTGACCACAGACAGAGGGGCGGACAGACAGACACGGAACCAAAAAAACGCTGCAAATCCCTGCACAAAGGTTTATTATTTTGTATAGAATACCCTTCTGTTACAGATCACAGCTCTATGTATAGATAACCCGTCTATATAATATGATATGTACTATTCGATTATATGCATATTATGTAGATCGCAGACACTCCGTAGGTTAGTACCTAACCCCGTACTCGTTACTAGGTACCTACCTAAATCACGAGTTAAATGTTGCTAAAATAATTCTGCCGATGACAAACAGTACCTAACAAAAAGAAACACACATAAGTAATGAAGTTCTGAAAAGAAATTGTTGATGAGGAGTGAAAAAAGTTGCAAAAGTACCTACCAACAAACTCCAGCCCCTTCTACGTAGATGGTATAATTTACCGTTCTGTAATAATTTACCGTTGAGTAATGATTTACCGTAGTAATAATTTACCCATCAATAATACTTCAACGTTTGTTCAAGTTTCACTACCTACCAACAAACTCCAAAAGAGCCATCATTTTTCAAATTAAATAATATCACAGAACAACCAACTCGACTTCATACTCCGCCAATATAATCAGGTGATCCCTACCAATGATTGGCCGTATTCACAAATTCCTATTGTGGGCGCGTCTCTGGTTACGAGATTTGGTTTGAATTGTATACAATTTCATTCACACTGGAGTCGAAAATGCCTGTCGGTGCAAACTTCGGGGCCTTACTGTGAACGAACGGCTGGACGTACGATGCTCCGGATGGTCTTAAAAAACTCGCAAGTTCAACAACTATTTAAAACCGTAAAAATATATACGTAAAAAAATGGTATAGGCGTTTTGAAAATTTCAACCCCTATTTTGAACCCCTTAGAGATGACTCACAGTAACGTCGAGCTTCGAGGACCAACTAGACGCCGAACGGAACCTATAACCCGAATTTCATCAATTTTTTTTCATGGTAACTAAGAAAAGTGGCCCGTACGGCGTACGGCGTACGGCGGACAGACAGAAATATTTTTATTGCAGTTTTGGATTCTACATATCTTGAAACGTAAACCATCAAATTTTGAGGGGGGGTAAGAATTTTTTTTTTCATGCTCGATTCCAATGGTTCATTATTGAAAATAATAAACCAAAATGTTCCTTGATGTCTGAAAATGGTAGTAGAAATTTGCATTTTGGATAACATCGACCTTTTTTTACTCGATCGCGAATCCAAGGCCTCCCTATTCGGTAGTGAGGAAGCAAAAATCCTGAAAATTCGGGGGTTCGATCGTTGGTACCAACTAAACTAGTTTTCGTAAAAAAGAAAAGTTGAGAAAAATAATTAGTGAGTCTAATGAGAAAATAAAGGGGACCAACTAACGATGCAACCATAATTTTCCAATACACATACTGCGTTTCATATCTCATAGTTTCACCTTACAAAACTCAATAGTGGTAACGATAACTCGTTCGAGTCAGAGAAGGAAGAACTCCCATTCCATGCTTTATAGGAAACCCTTCTACGCCAGAAATTGAAGTGCCAATGAACCCAGTGAACGAAATATGAAAAGCAGTATGTATATTGGAAAATTATGGACGCATCGCTAGTTGGTCTCCTTTTGGTTTATTATTCTGTGAATAATACACAGCTATGTAATCGCTCAGCAAAAAAATTTTATAACACCCCCTCAAAATTGTTTCTTTTATGTTTCAAGGTGCGTAGTTTCCAAAAAATGCAATGTCCGTCCGCCGTCCGCCGTATCACGTGTACCGGCTTCATTTTCGGTCTAAAAAATTCGTTCTTCCGCACACATGCTCCATTTGAGCCCTAGTTGTGTCCCGAAACTTTGCAGCCCGATCGGAATAGACCCAGGGGTGTTAAGAGTGAAAATACTACAAATAGATACTTTTTGCGTTTTAGTAACATGTTAGTAACATGAGCTTTTGAGGTATCGTTGTCCATGTGTTTGGGGCGAGAAGACCGAATATGAAGTCAATTTTTACCGGAGTGGAAAACTGAGGTTCTAACGAAGTTTCAGCCTTAAATTTACGTTAAATTTTGTCAAAAATTGTCGTTTTTTCCGTACACAGTTCGGGTCCCCATTTGGGAACACATTTGGGTCCTAGTTGTGCTCCGAACCACTGCAGCCCGATCGGCATACACCCAGGGGTGTTACGGGGGGGGGGGGGGGGGGAATGGGTGTAAAAATAGGGGTTTTTCGAGGGATTTTTGAGGTTTTAGTGAACATGAGCTTGTAAGGTATCGTTTTGCATGTTTTTTAGGGCGAGAAGATCGAATATCAAGTATCAAAGAGTGAAGAATTGAGGTTGTAACGAAGGTTAAGCTCCCGAAATTCATTTTTTATGAGTCAAAAACATGGGACATTTGTCTGAATTCACCATACATTTGTATCATAACACTAGAAGTTGTCGACAGGTGAATCAAGACAATTAAATGGTACTATCAATGATCAAAAATAATCTGTTGAAAGGAAAAGCCGAGCCTAATTCGTGGTCTGGGGGCCAAAACTAGTGGAAACCATCAAAAATAGCCATTTCAATAATTCCACATGAAAGAAAAAAAACGCTGCAAAGTCCTTGTCACATGGGTTTTTTATTCTATTGGACATACCTACAGAAATGTTGGCTGTTCATTTATTGTTTCTTTCATATAAAATAATTGAAATAGCTATCTCTGGTGGTTTCCACCAATTGTGGCCCCCAAAACACGAATGAGGTAAGCTCCTCTTTTTTTTTTTTTTTTTTTTTTTTTTTTTTTTTTTTTTTTTTAAATAAATTATCTTCGATCATTGATAGTACCATTTAATCGTCTTGATCCACCTGTTGACACCTTTTCCAGTGTTATTCTACAAATTGATGGTGATTTCAGACGATCTCCCCAGGTTTTTGACTCATAAAAAATCAATTTCGGGAGCTGAACATCTGGTACAACCTCAATTTTCTATTCTTTGGTCAAAATCGACTTCATATTCGGTCTTCTCGTCCCCAAAAACATGAAAAACGATACCTTAAAAGCTCATGTTACCAACATGTTGCTAAAACGCAAAAAGTACCTATTTTTACACACATTTTCACTCATAACACCCCTGGGTATATTCCGATCGGGCCTAAAAGTTTCGGGACACAACTAGGGCCCAAATGGAGCATGTGTGCGAAAGAACGATTTTTTTAGACCGAACATGAAGCCTGTACACGTGATTCGGCGGACGGCGGACGGACATTGCATTTTTGGAATCTACGCACCTTGAAACGGAAAAGAAAAAATTTTGAGGGGGTGTTATAAAAATTTTTTGCTGAGCGAATACATAGGTGTATTATTCACAGAATAATAAACCAATAAATGAACAGGAAAAATTTCTGTACGTATGTCCAGTAGAATGGTAAACCCATATGACAAGGACTTTGCAGGGTTTTTTTGTCATTAGACTCATTAATCATTTTTCTCAACTTTTCTTTTATATGAAAACTAGTTAGGTTGGTTGGTATCAACGGGCGAAGCCCCGGTTTTTAGGATTTTTGCTGGGTTCATTGGCACTTTCATATCTGGCGTAGAAGGGTTTCCTATGAAGCATGGAATGGGAGTTCTTCCTTCTCTGAATCGAACAGTTGACCAGCTCCACGAGTTATCGCTATCACTATGAGTTGTGCAAGGTGAAACTTACGAGCCATGAATATAATTGAAATTTGGAGAATTCCCAATGGCAGCCAGAAATTCCTCCATCTTTTTTAGGGCCGACTGCCGAACTGCACAACCCACGATATCAACAAGTCAAGGTGATAAGTGATAGATGAAAATAGTAGATGGCCACAGTTGGCCCGCTTAGACGAGCAGACCTCCACGAGAAGGAAGTGAGTGACACCCAAGTTCCGATATCCCTGGTGCCTTGCATACGAATATGAATGTCCCACAAAGGGACGTGTCTTTCCACAGTCCAACTCAGTTGAACCGTGTGCCTCTCGAAATGCCAGTTACTGTACATTCCGCACCTCGAGGAACTTTTCTCATCAAATCGGTTGCACTCTATCAAACATCTCTCTGTATCAGACTGACCACATCCCCATTGCGCCTTCCAACTTTTTTTTTTAATTTTTTTAAACAAATAGACCAACAAAGGATCAACATTAAAAGAAATTCATGATCAAATATCTGGAAAGATTCATAGCAACTTCCACTTCTGCACCACACAACCAACAATGGTGAGAGAGAAAAAACGCTGCGAAGTCCTTGTCACATGGGTTTGCCATTCCACTGGACATACGTACAGTAATTTTGGCTGTTCATTTATTGTTTCTTTCATGTGCAATTATTGAAATGGCTATTCTTGATGGTTTCCGCCAATTTTGGCCCCCAAAAACACGAATTAGGCTCGGTTTTTTTTTTTAAACCGATTATTTTTGATAATTGATAGTACCATTTAATTGTCTTGATTCACCTGTTGATACTACTTCCAGTGAAATCACCATACAAACTTATGGTGATTTCAGACAATTTCCCATGTTTTTGACTAATAAAAATTGAATTTCGGGAGCTTAACCTTCGTTACAACCTCAATTCAACTCTTCAACTCTTCGGCCAATGGCTATTCGAAGCACTTGAAAGGAGTACACTTGCAGTCAGTCACGTGGGTGCTTGCACGTAATTTTTTCATCACTTCACGCACTGTAGACTGTACCGGTTTTTTTTCTCTTTTTAGTACTTCTAACCCCCTCATCACCCACACGGGACGAATCAGAATCCAAATCACTCATCACTACCGAACCTTTTGGTGTAAAAATCGCAAAATGAAGAAAAATACCCCAACCAGTCAGAACAAAACAGTGGAACAATACAAACTGAATACACTGCCAAGGTGATGGCACAGGAGCTTCCTCGTCACAATCAGAGTGACCCATTATAAAATAGAACAGACTCGGAAGCAAAATAACATAACATTACATTACATTACATTACATTACATAACGTGAAATATACATATTACATAACATTACATTACATTACATAACATTACATGAAATATACATATTACATAACATTACGTCCATAATACATTACGTCCATTATACATAATTGCGAAAGTTATGCACGTTAGCGCATGCGCAGGGCGAACCGCTGGCTCTATCATGTTGAAATTTATATGGGACCTCAATGGGCCCTACCCGCTTAATCCCTGAGAATTGCATTGAAATTGGGTGAAATCTTTCGTTACTACGGCTGTAACAAGGAAATTGAATCTATTTCACGCCAGCGCATGCGCAGAGCGCACCGAGGGTCCGATCATGCTGAAATTCATACTGGAACTCACTAGGCCTTGTCCAAACATCCCTTGAAAATTTGAGCGAAATTGAATCAAAATTGTGAAAGTTATGCGTTTGTTGAATTTAACGTTAGCGCATGCGCAGGGCGTACCGCTGGATCAATCATGTTGAAATTTGTATGGGACCTCAAGGGGCCTTATCCGCACCATCCCTCAAAATTTGAGCTGAATCAATTCAAAATCGTGGAAGTTATGGCTGTAACAAGGAAATGCGGACAGACAGACTCACAGACCGACAGACACGGAACCAAATTTGTTCAGTAGGCTTTGAAACGCAAAATGCAAGTGGAAATTTTGATTTCTGATGACAAAAATTTTTTGGCTCACGAAAGTGAACACAAGGCTTCCGCTGCTTCGCAGACTCGGAAGCAATAGGCGAGCGGAGGGAGGTCCAGTGGGGGCGGGTGGAGTTTGTTGGACTCTGATCGTTTCTCCCCAGGAGCGTGTGGACTATGTTCGTTCTTCCGAGGCACCTCATAATATTATCTGTTCCCTGTATTTTAACCCAGACAAGTAATATTTTTTCCAAAAAGCGATTCACGCATTCGATTCGTTTCAAAAAAATCTACCAGATGGCATCAAAATCTCATTTCTGACCAGAAATTGACTGATCGTTTTTCCCCGTGGCCCTTCGTATGTTTAATTGATTTTGCGCGTGCATTTGACACAGTAAACCTCGTTTACTTGAGTCAATTCTACGTTCATTGAACTTTAGTGATTCTTTGGTCATGTGGTTTGATTCAATGTTGAGTGGTCGATTTCAAAAAGTAAAGAACTCTGATGGTGTTGAGTGTTGAGTCTTCTTGGTGTAGGGTTGGGGGTGGAATTCCGCAGGGTTCTGTCCTGTCAGCAGTCTTGTTCGTGATTTTTATCAATAAAATTTCGTCCTGTTTTGATCTGAATGTGTGTAAATACATGTTGTACGCTGATGATCTCCAAATTTTTATAGATACTGCTGTGAACTTTTTCAACCAAGGAATAAGTATCTTGAATGAGAAGTTGAACAGACTTAATAGTTGGTGTCAGAATCATGATTTGAAAATAAATGTGGATAAGTGTAAAGTTTTGGTCATTGGTCAAAATTCTTAGTAAAATTGACTTTGATGGTTGTGAAGGGGTAAATATAAATTCAGAGCCGATACCGTTCGTTGACAATGTTAAAAATCTGGGGGTTATAGTTGATAACGAGCTCAAGTGGGACAAACAAGTTTCTTCAGTGTGTGCTAAAATCTATAAGGGGCTGTATCAGTTCAGAAGGCTTGCGCATAATCCGCCTGAAAGCGTCGCATTTACACTGCCCGAACATTCTCGAGCATCGAGCATCGAGCATTTGCGATCGTTGTTCGCCGGTTTTCAACGAGCACGAACGTTGAAAATGAAGTGGGTTCCCCACTGTTCACAATGCCCGAGCATTTCTGACGATCAGTTGTTCGTGAGCATTCGCTGTGAACAGATGGCACCGGGTTGTCGCGAGTTGCGGTTACCGCTGCGTCAGTTCTGATTTTAGATCATCTAGAAAAGGAAAAGCGATCATCATCAACTTGGCGGGAACTAGATTGGGCGAACAAGGACACGCCGAGGACTGTTTAGACTGCCCGAGCCTCGAACGAATGCTCACTCGAAACCCCTGTTCGCGACAAATGCTCGGGCAGTGTATGGGCCTTAAGAACTAAGCTTGATCAGGCGTTACTTCTTCCAATTTTGGACTGTGCTTACATTGTGTATAATGATATGTCATCAGAGAGATATGACGAACTGCAGCGTGCACAGAATGCGTGCATTCGTTTTATTTTTAAATTTAAAAAACGCTGCAAAGTCCTTGTCACATGGGTTTATTATTCTATTGGAGTTCTAGAGATTTTTGTTGGCTCTTAAATGTATTGTTTCTTTCATGTGGAATGATTGAAATAGCTATTTCTGATGATTTCCACCAATTTTGGCCCCCAAAACATGAAATAGGTACGCTTTTTTTTTTAAAGATCATCTTTGATCATTGGTAGTGGCATTTAATGGTCTTGATTCACCTGTTTACACTTTTTCCAATGTTATTGTACACATTGATGGTGATTTCAGACAGTTTTCCAGGTTTTTGACTCATAAAAAACCAATTTTGGGAGCTGAACCTTTGGTAAAACCTCAATTTCCGCGTCTTTGGTCAAAATCGACTTCATATTCGGTCTTCTCGTCCTCAAAAACATGGAAAAAGATACCTCAAAAGCTCATGTTACTAACATGTTGTTAAAACGCAACAAGTACCTATTTTTATACACATTTTCACTCATAACACCCCTGGGTATATTCCGATCGGGCTGAAAAGTTTCGGGACACAACTAGGGCCCAAATGGAGCATGTGTGCGAAAGAACGACTTTTTTAGACCGAAAATGAAGCC